>CM053786.1:513843337-513883337 GCA_028749045.1 Cupressus sempervirens
AGAGAGAGAGAGAGAGATCATCTTAAGGGCATCTAGGGGTGGTGTCTTAAGGGGGTGTAGAGAGAGATACTCTTAATGGTATTCACATACATCATCTTAAGGGGACCTAGAGAGAGAGTCTTAAGATGATGTAGATAGAGATAGTGTTAAGGGGACCTAAGGACATTGTTTGAAGGAGATGTAGAGATAGATACTCGTAAAGGAACCTACATGCATTGTCTTAAGGGGATCTAGAGAGAGTCTTAAGGGTATATAGAGATAGTATCCTAAGGGGATCTATAGAAAGATAATCTTAAGAGGATCTAGAGATAGTGTCTTAAGTGTATGTAGAGAGGGATACTTTTAAAAGGATGTAGAGACAACATCTTAAGGGGATCTAGAGAGAGATAGTTGAAGGGGATCTAGAGACAATATCTTAAGGAGATGTAGAGCGAGATAGTCTTAAAGGGTCCTATTATGGAGATCTAAAAAATAAATTTGAAGAAATTAAAAGGGAGAAAGAGAGGAATGTGATATCAAAAAAAACTATAAAATGAAACTCTATTATGCATCATATCTACCCTATTGTGAGACCTCGCCCCGACCCATCATAGCGTAGTGATGCACTCTTTTTTTTGATACGCATGACTCAATATGTCGAGACACTATCAGATACACCGAACATATTATATTATTTCATGTTGTGTGAAATTTTACTTTCAGATATTTAGTTTCATTATTTAACGCTTTATGAACATGTGTACTGAAGGGAATGCAAAATTAACACTTTGATTATGAAATTTTAATGATTGAGAATATGAGTAGAACATGATAAAATAATTGAACTATCTGAAAGATGAATGTTTTAATTTATAAGATTTCTCTGATATGCTTACATATATGCATGTGATTTTCTGGAGCTACTGATGTGTGCAGGGTATTTTAGCCAAGAAACCTAATGGGGAAACATAACTAAGCCCTATGTGCCATTTGTGGAAACTCGTTGTTTGTGTTTTATTTGTATCGTGAGATGTATGAATGTATTGTTCTGTATTCAATAAATGTTAATATTTTTTAATAGTGTTTTTATAGTGTCACTTGACACTCGTGAATTGTATGTGCATTCCAACATGCTAGTTAGGGTTAGTTGAGTAACCTATGGACCTAAGTTGGACTAAGTTAGTGACTTTTTTGCTAATCTATTTTTTAATCGAGTTTAGTTACCCCTAATTTGGATTAGTATTTAATCTACATTTTGGAGTTGTTAGATAGTCCTAAAAATTCCTAGCATTGGTTAGGTCCCAAATTAATCCCTAAGGTTTAAAATCATGAAATCTTAATACCCAAGGGGTATGGGTATGGGTTGGGGGCATTTTCCACCCCCCTAGCCCCTTTGTTGACTTTTATGGTCACTCAAAAAGTCCATTTTTGCTTTAGTGTGAAAATAAAATGATTTCACCATGGGTTGAATGACCCTAACCCCACCTTGAGGTTAGCCTTAGGTTTGGTTGAGTTAGAAACCTCTAGATCTTTGGGCAAGTGGGGGGAAGTTATTGGATTTTGGAGAGGTAGTTGAGTTTGGATCTTATTTAGAGGCTTTTTTGAGGAGGTTTGGGTTGTTCACCCAACCTCTAGTTTTAGAGAGATTTTTAGAATTGAAGGAGAAGGAGAAGAAAGCTAGCTCTTCTCAAACTTGTTCATTGCCATAACCTATTTTCTTGAAGGTAGGAATACTTTACCTCATTTTGGTTTTATGTAGTGCTTCATATTTCAGTTTTATTACTTATGTATGTTTGTATGTGGGTTGAGTATGTTGGGAGGGATTGGAAACAATTTTTCTTCAATATTTTTCCTTTGTGTTTGTTTGAATTTCAAAGTTTTCTTTCATGGGTGTTTGGAATTACTCACCCTCAGATAGGGCAGAAGTGATCATTTTCGAGGAAAGGTCTTCAGTTGGACTCCAATAGTGTAGAGCTTCTTCTCAGGATGAGAAGAGGGAGAGAAGGTAGGGTGTTATGGGCTCCTACCTGTCAGCACAAACCATGTATGAGTTTTGGCATGTAAGAATGGAAGAACAGAAGTTCTTCAGTTATAACCCTGATTGGGCACCTGTTTTGGTGTTGTGTCTGACATCTCCTATTGGAAAAATCCACCTTCTCCCTACTTTTGGTTCAATGTCGAACCTGTTGTGAAAACCCAGTATGGAAATGAATGTCTGATTTTGTCACCTGGTCAATTTTTGTTCTCTCCACAATCTCAACGATGTATTGTAGAAATGAAATGATTCCCTTGTTAAGGGCCATGAAATAAATTTGAATTGATTGTTCAAATTCAATCATATTCAGGATTGAAATCCTGTGTAAAAATGTTAATTAAACTTTTTGTTGTAGTGGGCAAAGATGTCGGGTTTTCTTCCTAGTTCTTTTTTGGCAGAGCCTTTGAATTAGGTGGTCAATAAAATAACGATTGAGTAATATCGTTCTTATAAGGTTTTCATATTTTTAGTTACATGTATGTGTATCAAAAATGAGATGAAATGATGATGTTCAATTATGCAAATTTCAGAGTTCAAATATGTTAAGGCAAAAACCATGTTATGTTTGGATCGTAAATTCATTTTCATGATTATTGAGAAACTAAAACCAATCTTACATTGTTGTTAAAATGAAGTATTCAATTGCTCGGTTTAATTAGGTGCTTAGTAAATTTTATTAGAATGTCAAAAAAATAAAATTACTCCCTTATTGCAAAAATAGATTTGCATTGAAAATTTTATACTTAGAAAAAAATGTATTCCTAGAGTACAAATCCTCACTAGATTTTGTATGGGGAAAGAATTAATCCCTCCCTTGTCATAGAGAATCTTAGAAGAATCTTTAATTATCCTTTGAACTTTTTAAAGGTTTAATAAGTCAAAAGAAAAAAATTAGGAAAGTAAATATATATAAACAAAAAAGAAATTTTAATATCCTAAAATATCCTAAACATTTTTAACCTACTTTACTTTAAATCATAACTTCCTATGTTTATCCTTACCCACCTAGATGCTATAAACTCATTAACTCCTATTCCTCTCCCTTGCCTAGCGTTGAAAAGGGATCTCCAGCTATGTATCACAATCACCCATGTACCCTCAGCTTTTGTCTTGGCAATTGGTGTCAAGGACCAATGGGAAGTGAGAAATTTGCATTTAAGTCTAAACTTGCAATTTTCTTTTTCTTTGTTTCCCCCTTATTCCTTCTTGCCAAGTGCATTGTTCTAGAGAATGCTTGGGTTGCGTGGGGAAATCAAGTGGCCTGCCATGTCAATTTGACTTGACATTGGCAAACACTTTTGTTGGCAACATTAATAATAATATGGGAGTTAAGATTACCTTTTTTTTTCTCCTCTCCCTTTTGTCATAGCTTGCGTCCTTTTCCTTTGGGTTGCATGGGAGTTGTCTTGGATGGCGCCCATGCTTGGGGGGTGGAGTTTGTGACATGTGTCACATGGTGAGGGGTTTGACTAGGGTAGTATAGGGTAGGTAGTTTTTGTTTAGATTAGTAATGATTAAATTTGTTTTTAGTTATTAAGTTAATTGTATTTAGAAATATTCAATTTAGGAATTATTTTTATTAAGTTTTTTTTTAGAAATAGTGTTTAGAAATTTTGTTATTAGGATTTAGTGATAATTAAACTAACTTAGTTTAAAGATAGATAGTGATTTAAAATAACTTTTAAATTTAGTTTTGTTTAGTTAATCATTTTTATAATTATTATTTAATAAAAATATTTTTTTAAAAACATTAATAAATTATTGTTACAATTTTTTTATAAGCTAGGAATGTAATATTCTAATTATTATTTTATATTCTATTTATTTTTAAGTATTATCATTGTTATCATATAAAGTCTTATTTTTAGGATAGATTGAAGTTTTGAATGTAATTATTTTAAAGTAAAGTTTACATTTGTTTATATAACTATATTAAAGCTTAGAGTTAGATAATTAATATTGTTATGTCATTCAAGTTTTTAAGTTAAGGATAGTAGGTAGTGAAATGATAACAATTCATATTGAATTATTATTTTTTAAAGTAAATCATAGTGACTGGGTGTCAAATCTTTTAATTAATTGAAAATTGGATTGTTCAAAATAAATTAATCATTTGAATAATGAATGCTCAAATTTAACGACCCATTCATACTTCTTATTATTAAACCTTAATGGAATATCGAGGCTCTTGATTGTAGAACCTGTTCGATGTCCTCATTGTACCTTTATTCTTACTGATATTAAACTATTCAAACTTAGTGAATGAATTTTTTATTATTAACTTAAAAAAATAAAATTGCATGTGTTTGTCCTCATTTTTTTTCTTTTCGGCATGACACCTATTATGCCTAATAGATTGTATTGTGTTATATAATACAAAACAAAGGATTGTTATGGTAAGATAGGTCATAATATGCAAAACTAAGGGCTCTTTATAATGTAATTAGCCATCTACCCTACTATGTCATAATAGATCATGTTATATGATAATATACAATATTAAGGGTTGTTCATATAATGGGTCATATTATGTGATAATAGACCATATTACATCATAATGTACATCTAGGTATTATGTATAATAATATACCCTATTATACATACACCCTAGTATACTATAACAAATAATGATAAGTCTTCTTAGATGTCAAAATATTAGGTCAGATTGAGAGTGTGCAAGAGAGAGAGAGGGATGTTTTTAATAAGTACAAAAACCACTAAAAGTGGGAAGAGATGGGCATATAAGAGGTCCTACTTATGTTAAAGAGTCTTAGAATGTGGAGAGAGTCTTATTGTGGTCTAAAGAGAGATAGTTATTTCTAAGGGGGTTTGTATGTCGGCATTTGTTGAATGTAACATGCAAAACTAAGGGTTTTTATATCAAATTGGACCATACTAGGTCATAGAAGATCCTATTATGTCATAATATAAACTGTTATACACAATAGACCCTATTATATGCATAAATTTATTATGAATAATAGATCTTATTATGTGATACACCATAAATTAAGTATTGTTACATAAATGTAGGTATAATATTTGAAACTAAGGATTCTTATATATCAAAATTAGATGCCTACCCTTTACCACATCACAATTTAGAAGCTTAATATTGTTGTGTAATATACAAATCATTAAATGTTATTCATATGAAATGAGACATATTATCTCATAATAGACCCTAAATTATCTGCATAATAGATTGTATTAGGCATAATAAACTATATTATGCATAATAGACTATATTGTGCATAATAGACTATACTATGAGATAATATGCAATATCAATGAGCATTATTTCAAAGTGGTTCATAGTAGCTCATAATAGAGCATATTACATATGTTTTGAATGTAATAGACCTTATTACATGTAATAGTATGCAATGTTAACTACATTCTTATGAGAAAATATTAAATCGTATTATGTCATATAATTTAAATTTTTAACATAATATTGTCTCATATAGTTTTAAAATCTAAAAATGAGTTTCAACTGAACATTATATATTGTAACAACTCCTACTAATGGGTCCTATTTGTTTTAAGGGGCCTTGGGTATATTATAGGGTCTTAATTTGTAATAAGGGGTCACTGAATATCATTAAATAACTTATTCTAACTATACTATAACTTTTATACATAACAAATTAGAAGATTTTATAATATCTAATTTAAAAAATAGATAGAGTAGAAAGAGACACACCTCACTTCCTTAAATAGTATCTTGCCAATGTAGCTTAAATTTTTTTTTTGTTCTTTTTCATTTGATCTTCTTCGTGTAGCCTAATTTGATCTTTCACTTTTATTTCCCATTGCAAATTTATTTGTAAAATTTGATAAAAATAGAAAAATAGAAGCTAAATGTATTCCTTCTAAAAAATGAAAATTATCTGATAAATTTAAAATTTAGGAAAAAATAAATATTAATTTTTATTTATACGAGAACCTAAGTTGCAAAAAAATAAGAAATAGGTTGACACAGGTTCTAATTGAAAGTAGGTAAGTACTTTTAATCAAAGGTACCGATGCAAAGTTTTTAACCTAGGTAAATTTGGCTATGGACTTTCAATAGAAAGTAATTTCTATCAAATATCCTTGATTAGGCATTTTTTTGAAAGGCCAAAAAATTTCTCCTATTTTCATGGCTCTAGGGCTCAATTAGCATGTTTAGATGGAACAATGAAGACATGTCATTTTGCATGATATAAATACTCGAAAAAATATTTCTAATGATTATAGATTTGATACATTTTGAGATTTTGAGGTATATATATATTTTGACGTCAATTGAATATATATATGTTTTCTATAAAAAAACTTTGTACTGGATGATTATAGAAAATAGTAATAAAGAGAATACAATACATGAAATATAACCAAAATATATGTATCACTATCCTCTTTCTACCAGAAAAAAATGAATTTAGACAAATGCTCAACAAGTTATATACTTGAAAACAATGTACGATAAAATTAGAGCTAGGTCAACTTTAAATGATAATTGAACATGAAATACTAAGGATAAAGAAATAAAACCAATTTCATGATCTTAGTATGGATGTTAGAAAATTAAATTCAAAAGAATCACATTAATATCTATTTTAGAAAAAAATGTTAGGCATGTGAAAATAGTATCACTCTCTAAAAATTAGGTTTTTAGCAACATACCAATTTTTCGTGGGAGAAAAAATAATTCAATAAAATCAATTATATATATATATATATATATATATATATATATATATATATATATAGAGAGAGAGAGAGAGAGAGAGAGAGAGAGAGAGAGAGAGAGCAAAAATCCTAATTTAACAATCAATTTTGGGAAAAACATGTAACCCACTATTATACAATCATTTACTAGTAGACTTTAAAACTGCTATAATATTCTTGTACAATTATTTCTATGATTGAGAATTTCACTTTATTTTATTTCTTAGGTGTTTGTTTAGTTTTTGAGGTTCCATTTGGGTTTGTGTCTGATGAAAATGCATAAGAAACCCATATACAAGTAATCTTCAATGTTGAGTGATATTAACTTGTTTGGTCTACTTATTGTTATATATTTAGGCCAAGATTTTTTTAATGGAGTAGTCCATCATATTATAAATTCTAGCATATTTTCAGAAGTGTCCTATTTTATACTTTACTGTCTTGTATTCCATTATAATTGCTCAACATATGGAACATATTTAGTTGGAATTATTAGAATGAGAGGTTTTTGATTTTGTGTTGTTTTCATTAATGGTTTATTAGGATTAAAAGTACTAAGAGAGGGGGGTGAATCAATGCAACAATGTTCTTTAGCATCTTTAACAAAAACCACAACTTAAATCCACCAAACAATTAAAAATAAACCAAACAAGATAAACAACATGAACATCACAATAACACCATGATTTCTTATCGAGGAAAACATAGTTAAGCAAAAAACCTTAGTGGGCATGACACCCACAAAGATTTCACTACTACAATAATAAGTACCTTGATATAACAAGAGATTAAATGCATTACAAAATTTCTATATTGTAAAGAGAGTGAAGACAAGTAAGCATGCACTTGAAGTGCATAAAAAAAAGACAATTGAATAGATTTACATTGTAGTGATGCATTCCTACTATCTAGGTCTGGGTTGTTTGGAGTTCTTATATCTTAGATATTTATTGATTTGATTTGGCTAGGAAGTGGATCTTACCATGTTCATATTATCATTGTATCTGCTATTATTTTTGTGAATGATTAATGCCTTGTGATAATGACAAAAATTTAATATTTTAACTAGAAGAAAATTCCACTACACAAATCAGGAAGAGTACTATCCAAGTTTTTATGGCATGTTAAAGAATATTAGTTTGTAGATATTCCTATAGAGATAGGATTACTTCAATATATTTTGGGATTTCCTATTAAGAAGTAAAGTCCAAACACAATAGAGAGAGGGAGGTGAATCAATCATCTACAACTTAAAATTAAAACAAAACTTATAAATATGAACTCCAACAATGAAAACAATGATTCACAACAATAAGAAACCAAACACCATAACACAATGATTTTTTTGACTAGGGAAACCCTTGAGTAGAGGTAAAACTTTGGTGGGGATGGAACCCACAAGATAGTGTACTAATATATAAATTCCTTGTTAAAGGATGTGATAATTTTTGGAGACAAATATAATGCATTTTGTACAACAATCCCTATTAGAGGATGGATCCATGTTAGAAGACCTTGAACCCTTGTTAGAAGGTTTTAACCTTGTTAAAGGTTGATAGGAAACAAATAGATCCATTTCCTAAATGCTCCAGCAAGTGTAAAGAATAATCCTTTGGGATAACATATCCAAAATAATGAACTAACTGATATGCATCTTACTTGCCAAAAAAGTTCCTTTGAAGCTTACTTCAATCACTACTCCTCTATGATCATCCAATATTAAAGCTTGCATCCACACATTATTTCCACTGAATGCACATATCCATACAAGAAAAACACGTTTTCTTTATACCCCTTACAATTGATTTATTAGGTAATCTTGCCAAGGCTTTCCTAATGTATAATTAATTATATATTTCCATGCTAAGGCATAGACACCTTCATAAGCATCATAAAAGTATTACAATATAGTTCTCATGCACTATAATTAAGATATTACAATTTATAATGATAAAATATACATTTCCTTAATATTGTCAGCTGCCAATAAGATACAGTGCATGTTACACAATAGTGACATTTCCAAAATAGTCCAAATATTTTTATATTATGAACATAGGCGCACAAAAAAAAATTCCACCATAATTCAAGCACATTGACATTGATTCGACCTCACAAATAAGATACAACAGATATACAATTAACTGTCTCTACCAATAGTCCTTGTACATTGGTCTACTACCAATCTTCACAAAATGAGTTGTAACTTATTCAAAACTAAACATAAAACTCAAAAACATAGACATGATGTCTATACTCATTCAAGTACATAAATCTAAGCTCACATAACTAAACTTGTCATGTACCAACTTCGCTATGCTAACAATCATCATGTGATGAAATTAAACTTTGTCTATCATGAAAATATAAATATATATGTTGCCATCAATGACAATACCTATCATTAATACAACACATAAGCTACTCATCCAAGTTCCAATAACATCTCAATTCCTAAAAATCACCTTGTTTGGCATTGATGGCAACATATGGTGAGAAATAATCAATTCAAACATTGTTTGTAACCAATTGAGCACTTAATAAAAAAAAATTGAATCTCCTTAACTTACACAACTCTCAAATTTCTAATATAATTATATGAATATTCTCAACATATTCATCTCACCCTTTCACTTAAGTTTCTCACTTGTACTTTCCCCTTTTCTTTGTTTTATCACTGTATTTCTTCCCCTTTGACATCAATGGAAAAGGTGACAATATGTCAAATAATTGATCATCTTAAATACCCCTACTTTAATGAACATCTCCATCAAAGTAATTGTATTGGATCAAGTAAAGCTAGAATGAAAAATATGTCAAGTGCTAATAAACATTGTTATGTCAAAGACATTGGATAAGATCTCTCGAAGTAGCTCTTCTTACTATGACCACTCTCCTAAGGGGAAGTACCATGCATCACCTCCAGATGAAATAATTTTTTTTTTATTATATTGGATTGATGCAAATCTACATTGATTACTTTATACAAGGTGGGGTCATTACTCCAAGCATACCTTTAAAATAATCAGAAGTGTCTTTAGCCAATGGTTTAGTGAATATATCTACTATCTATTGTCTTGTACTCATATATTCCAATCTGATTTCCTTCTTAATGACCTTCTCTCTCAAAAATGAGACTTAATTGCAATATTCTTAGTCTTATAATGCAAAACTAGATTCTTAAAAATGTTAATTGTACTTATATTGTTATAATGCATGACAATAGATTCAAAAAATGTGATAGCAATGTCCTTTAAGATCTATTTCATCCACATTATCTAATCAAAATTTTTTGTTGTTGGTACATATTTTTCTTCTTCTATAGGCTGAGAAATACAATCTTTCTTCTTTCTCAACAAAGATACTAACCTTCCTCCAAGGAAAAATGCTTCTCCACTAGTGCTCTTCTTGTCATCTACATTTCATGCCCAATCAACATTAGTATATGCATATAATGTAAAATCATTGGATGCCATACCATAAGCCAAATTCCAATGTTCCATTGAAATATTTCAAAATCCTTTTTATTGTTGTGAAGTGTATCTCCTTAGGATCTATTTGATACCCTGCTAGAATTCCAACCACAATAGCAATATCAGGCCTTGTAAGAGTCAAATACTATAAACCACCAATCATTGATCTATATTTGGTTTGCATCTAGTGTAATCACTTAAAATTGGTCTTCTAAACTAGGTGCCCCTAATCTCAATTCTTGAACAAAAATCGTCAAAGTCCTAAACAAAAAGGCACATCATTTTCTATTAATTCATCTTATTTGTGTATCACATTGCACAAAATCCTTAAACTTGCAATAATTTCAAAAAATCATTTAATTCCTAAATATTGACATTAATTGGTAATTAAATCATCCTATATTGATTAATTTGAATAAATGTCCTAGCACATTAAATTGAACCCATTTGCCAATTACACATGAATATTCAATTATCCTCTCAAAAGTTCTACAAAATCCAAAATTTTAATGAAAAAGGTGAGTTTAAATAAATAAATAAATAAATAAATAAATAAAAGGGAGACAAATCGATTAACTCAAAATTAAAAAATAGTTAATTCAAATTATGATCAATCATGAAAAAGGTAATAAGGTTGTTTACCAAGCTTTAGAGATTTGATTGTTCCGTTAACTCCCTTGATTGTAAAATTGAAGTGAGTTGTGTTAGGAGCCAACCTTGTTAAATTTCACATGCACATTTTTAGTGTGAACTTGTTAGAGGGTTTTCACCAAAGATCATCTAGACCTTATCACTTCTTGACATTTCCAAAGAGCGGCTTGCTCTAAAATACTTACAAACATTACTATTGAATGTTACCATATAGGATTTCAAAGAATTGTTAGGTCCACTCGATTAAGAGGTTTTTATACTACAATGGTAAGAAAGTAACCATGAAATGATCTGTTAGATTTTAACACTACACCTTGCTTGTTTAGATATCTATTTTGCTCTATCTCTTCCTTCAGATCCCTTTCTGGTTGATTCACTCTTTACAGTTCAACTTAGCACTACCTCTTCTTGATCTTTGTACTATTATTTTTCTCAATTCAACAATTTCAGCAATATCAACAACATCCATAACAAGAAATATCTTGTGCATCCCTTTAAATAGATAACTTTTTTCATTCTAGAATCTTTCAGTTTTGGTCACTTGATTACGATCATAGATCTCCATCAACTTCTCATTCATTGAATCTAGACTCTCAGGATATAGATTTCCTCCTTGAACTTTGTGCTTCATTTCAAATCCTCAATTCTCCTCTATTAGATCTTCTTTGAATTACTCTAACAATTGATCTGATAACTAACTTCTTTCGTATCCTTAAAACTTCTCGAACATTCTTAATTTTCACAAAATGTTGACCTCAGATTAATCTTTTAAAAACTTGTTCTTCATGTTCATGCTTAATGATCATTACAACTTGCTCACTCAATACTTGACTTGAATAACACTGAAATTACTTGGTTACCACTATAATGCAATGCTTCTTTTTAAGATGCTCAATGACAAATATAGTGGCTCAATTAATATTGTATTCCTTCATCCACCTTGTAGACTGGCTTGTACATACATTTTGCTTAAGATCATGTAAGGAAATCAAACCAAAATTTTATTATCAGAGTCTAACACATTCAAGTGCCTATAGAATACCATACACTTAACAACACTTACATCATCACACTTTCTTCAAATCCTCTTTATCAATCAAATGATATGACACTCTAGTGAATTAGCATAATGTCTAATGAACTAAGGCTTGACATTAATGACAACATAACAACTCATATGACTCTTACATATACATTAATCAAAATTATTAGTTGGGGCTAATAATCTCTCCCTTTGGCATTGATGGCACCAAATAAACATAAAATTTTACATTACAAAAAATTACATCATAAGATAATAAAATTATGTATTGACAACAACATAAATCTCCAACTCTCTAACTTTATTCAGGTTCTCTACAATAGATTCAACATTTCTAGCCTGGTGTCCACTTTGACAAATTCTCCCCCTCTAGCTATACTTTACATTTTTTTCACCAAGATCACTTCATATCATCTTGTAGAACTCCCCCTTAGGATACCATCTCTCTTTCTTCTTACAGATTCTCTCCTCATAATTAGGTCATCTCCCCTTTAGTCTATCATCTCCCCCTTTGATATCAATCACAATAGTAACTATAAGTCCTAATGTAAAACTTATAAAACCTTGTAGTTATACCTTGTAACTTGTATGTACTTATTACATCAGTTTCATTCCAATATATCTCACAACTTTAGGAAATAGTCCTTAAAGAGTGAACTTTTGCACCAACTCTAGAAAGATATATCTATTCATCCATGAATATATGCAACATGCATCCTTTCTAAGTGAATCTTGGATAGGGGAAGGACCCCTAACTTACCTCTTAGATACTCAAAAACATCCTTGGGCAATGGCTTTGTGAATATGTCTATAATTTGCTCCTTAAACTTCACATACTCCAGTATTACTTACTTACTTCTATTGTACTTGTTCCTCAAATAATGATGTTTGATAGATATATCCTTGGTTTTTGCATGAATTACAAGATTCTTGGATATGTTTATTGCACTTGTGTTATCACTAGATAGTTATAATCCTGCTAACTTCCTCTTGCCTTCCTTCCAATAGTTGCTTGATCTAAACAATATCTAAAAAATTAATTGTAGAAAGAACATACTCAACTTCAAAAATAGATTGCAATATGCAACTTTTTTTCTTTCTCAACCATGTAATTAGTCTTTCTCTTAAAAATAAGCTCCACCACTTGTACTTTTCTTGTCATCAATATTTCTAGCCTAATCAACATCAGTGTAAACTTTAAGTTCAAAACCACCTTCTTGTTTGTACCACAATCCATATATTTTTGTTACTTTCAGCTATTTTGAATATCCTTTTAATAGTAGTCACATGTGTTTCCTTTGGATTAGAGGAAAACCTTACAACTATACTAACTACATGTGCAATATCAAGTCTACTATGCACAACATACTATAACTTCCTAATAATTGATCTATATTGTGTCTCATTCACTTTAGTAGTAATATCCTCTTTAGATAATTTTAATAAAGGCACTATACATGCACTGACTTGCCTTGATTCATCCATACAAATGTCTTCAAGATCTCCTTTATTTACTTAGAATTGTACCTGTGAAATGTGGACCTCTGAACCTCACAGACACTTCAACACGGTCATTGTATGCGGATTCATCCCGGAATGAACATTGGATTGTTCATCCGAAAATCAGCCCTGCAAAGCGACCTGTTGCCTTCTATCTAAAGGGAATTGCTTATCAGATATCCTTAGATTTGAGGTGTTTAAGCAACCAGACCCTCTAAGAATGAAGGATTTGTAAGAAAGTATGAATAATCTATATGAGAATGCAGATTAATCTAGAATGAAAGATGCAATGTAATCTAGGAACAAATAAAGTAAACTAGATTAAGCATATGCATGGTTAAACTAAAATGAGATCAAACTAAGAATGAGAATGCATGCAAGAAATGTAAGTGAGCATGAATTTCAACAGCAATCCGATAGCAAATCAATTCATCCTTTTTGAAATGAAGGGAGGAGGGTCTCTTAAATAGACTTTCCTGGAATCCATCAACGGTTGAGATTGATTTCAATCAACGATAAGGATTGAGGTCATTATTACCTCTTACGCATGTCCCTGTTTGACTTACTCGTCATAGATTCTTGGCTTTAAGTGGGTTGAGGAATCTTATGACGCGTCATAGATTCTCTTCCAAATTTAATTTAATAAAATGAGATATGCTCTCGTAATTACCTTTTTCATTTAATTAAATAATTTTATTTAATTGATAAAAGATGCTTTTCTCATTTAATTAAATAACTTCATTTAATTAATTAGGAATGATTTCCCATTTAATTAAATAACTTTATTTAATTAATTAGAAATAGCTTTCTCTATTTAATTAAATAATTTTGTTTAATTAATTAAAATAGGCACATTTATTAAATTAAATAAATTTGATTCCATAGTACATTAGCCTTAGGATATGATTTAATTTAATTAAAGTATAAATACTCAGTAATTAAATTAAATATTAATCAATAGGTTTAATGTGACTAATATGAGTCAATACTATAGGAATTAAATAAAGAGTATGATGAATGCAGATTTGGGTTTTCTGCATCTGACAATTAAGTCAAGTAGCGAGTAGCCGGATAAGGATTGCCTATTAGAATAGGTCTTAGGACTAATCAAAAATAGACCAAAATTGGTTGAAATGGCAATGAGCCAATTTTGGGGTATTACATTTTGCCCCTCTTTGAATGAATGTGCAAGCAACACGTTCAATTCAAAGAAAATCAGAAAAGCGTGATGCAAGGATCAAGAGGACAAGATTGGTTCTGTAATTGATGACACAGAGACCAATTGATAAGCTTTTAAGGACAATCTCTAGAACAGAGCTTAATCCCAAGGAATCCAGGTAGAGTACCTAGATACCCAAGATTGAAAGCATTTAGAAGATTATCTCCAGAACAGAGCTTAACCTTCAAGGATCCAGATAGAACACCTAGATACTTGAGATTGAAAGCATTTAGAAGATTATCTCCAGAACGGAGCTTAACCTTCAAGGATCCAGATAGAACACCTAGATACCTGAGATCAAAAGCATTTAGAAGATTATCTCCAGAATGGAGCTTAACCTTCAAGGATCCAGATAGAACATCTAGATACTTGAGATTGAAAGCATTTAAAAGATTATCTCCAGAACAGAGCTTAACCTTCAAGGATCCAGACAAAACACCTAGATACTTGAGATTGAAAGCATTTAGAAGATTATCTCTAGAACGGAGCTTAACCTTCAAGGATCCAGATAGAACATCTAGATACCTGAGATTGATAAAAGATAACAAGGTCCAATCATGAGTCATAGAATCATCCCCAAAACAAGGCTTGATCCTCAGGAGTCGGGGTTTAGACTGTCCCAATACCTGTCCATTGAACTCTAAGAAGAGTTGTTATAAGGTTGATCAATTGATGAAAAGATAAGAAAGATAGCAAAGACGCCAAATAGAAGGGAACAAGATGCCCCGAGTGATGAGATGCCCCAAGTGACAAGGACATAAGATAGGAACAAGATGCCCCAAGCGATGAAGATTTAGATTGATTTGAAATTCAAGTTCAATGATGTAATCATCCTGCCCCCTCGAGAGCGAAATCGAAAGATGACACACCAAAAATATGATGTAAAGTAGTAGAAGAAATTTGAGATGTAAAGCAGTAGAAGAGATCATAATGAAGAAAGAAGAGATTAGAACAATCAGAAGAAATATAAAGAGATCAGAACGATCTGAAGAAATTTGGAGAGATCAGAATGATTTGAAGAAGTATGAAGAGATCAGAAAGATCTGAAGACATAGGAAGAGATCAGAATGATCAAAAGAAATGATCTGAAGAAATATGAAGAGATCAGAAAGATCTGAAGAAATTTGGAGATTGATCCAAAGTGATTTCGAGATCCAAAAGACCAAGTTTGACCAAAAGTTGACCAAATTCAGGCATAGTTGACTTAAGTTGACTATTTTCAGAATAAATTTTGAAAATATTGAGAATGTAAAGTTGAAAGGATTCCAAGAATCATAAAGTATCAGACAGATTTGAGCTGCACAAGCGTTCGATTGTATTGGTTGCCAAAATTTTAAAACGCATTTTTAAGGCACTTAGGTGTGTTAGATTTCAAATTTGATCCCGAAAAATGGGTTAAGAGCAACCAAAGTAGCCAAGAGGGTGATTAATCAATCATTGTGCAGTTCGTGAAAGAACATGATACTTTGAAGAGATCATCAATCCCTCATTAGAGAGGGTGGAAGTAGATTTGCAATTGAATCACATGCTTATGCAAGTGAAGTATGTAATGCAAGACTTTGTTAAATGCAACCCTAGGTCTGGTTACCAAGCCTCGACGATTTATCATCATTGGATATAAAATAAAGCTCATATGTTATACAACTCCCACTGACATTGCAATCATAAGAATATGAATATAACATACGTTATTGGGATGTCGGGATTAAATGTAAGCATTCGAGGCACAAGAAGCCAGAATGACCAGAACATTTGTCCCTTTTAATGTAGCAAGTTAACATAAGCATCAAAGCATAAATGCTAGGATGACCTGAATGTTGCTTGCATAACAGGCACACCAAACACACGAGAGATCTTTCTTATGCTAAGTATTTAGTATTCATTCTGTCCACAATGACCCTTGCGTTCATGACCCGAGACAGAAGTGTGCTAGATATACTCGCAGTGACCCATATGTTCACTTAGCAAGACGAGTATTAGTATTTACTGTAGCATGAAGAGTTCACTCCAAAAAACAAGGAGAAGCACCAACGTTATTGACGTATTCTTATAAAAGGAGTCGAGGTACACATGGCCATCCAATACGAGATGGAGGCTCTTATAGTGGACACCCCTTTTATAGGAGTAGATCAACTTATTGGAACTAAACCACAAATAGAAAGCAAAGAAAAAGATCATGCCCCTAGTCATTACTTCTCTAGTCGAAGATGACATCATCGAGTTGCTCAAGGAGATATGATAAAGCAAAACAAAGAAAACAAAGAAAATGCTCAGCATATCCAAACAAGTACATCAGTTTTGAGTTCAATGTTTTGGGATTGATGTCAAGTGCTAATGTCCAGAATACATTCGAAAGAAATCTCTTTAGTAGGGTGACAACAATAGGCAGACACAGTTAGAACGACTGGTGACTGATGTCAAAGAGGAATCTTCATGATGAAGAACCTAAAGAGGACTGGGCGACAGTAGATAGACATAGCCAGAATGACTGATGACTGACGCAATAGAGATCTTCCATAAATGAAGCTGGAGACGTGACCTAAGCAACAATAGGTAGATACAACTGGAACAACTGGTGACTGTTGCAAAAGAGATTCTATGAGGAGAATCTCAAAAAGCATGACACTAGCGACAGTAGGCAGACACAGTTTGAAACAATTGGTGACTGTCGCGAAAGAGATCATGATGCCTGTTTCCAGGTTTTCACCAATGACACTTTTCTATGTTTCAATTTTTTTTGTATTTTTCTCTTTTTTCTCTTTTTTGGTGTTACCAAGGTGCCTATTTGCTAGGTTTTCACTAGGGTAACAATTTTTTTTTTTTTTTTTAGGACTTTTTCTGATTTTTAGATTTTTTTAGAGATTACTAGCTCTCAAGAAGTATCACCTTGATTTTGTTCTAGTGTCTAGCAAGGTGTAAGATGAGATGTAGTAGCAAGCAAGTGGATAAGCAGAGATGGATAGACAAAGAATATGAAGCGGTGAATGTTACCCTCAAGGAAAGCCTTCACAAGATTACCCAAGCTAGGGAAAAGGATATAAGCTCATGGTGTAATGAAGGGTATCGTGTAAGTAACCAAAGAAAATGACCATGTCAAGGGATTGCTAAGAACTGAGTTTTCTTCTTTCTTTCATTGATCAAGACCAAAGGGTTAACTGAATAGGAAAACAAAGTTTGTTATGGAGGTTATGAGTGAATGACTTTGGAAAAGAGGTCATTTGAAGGATAAGCAAGATCATGATAGGATGTCATGGATGGAAGAATTATGCATGACGCCTGTTTGCCAGGTTTTCATCATGGTACTTATCCAAGGTGCCACAAGAAGTGGTTTTCACCATAGGACAAATTTATTTTTCTTTACTTTTGCTACCAAGGTGCCTGTTTCCAGGTTTTCACCAAGGCACTGTTTTTTTTTTTTTGGATTTTTAGAATTTTTGGAAAGAATTCAAGCCTTTCTCAAATGAGATAGCACTCCTATAAGAAAGATAAGTTATGATAAGCCAAGGCCATAGCAAGGTACGCTCAAAGATGTTGATAAGGTAATGGAGGGAGATAGTAGAAAAGGTATATGGAGGACAAGGTTTAGGCCATGGATGAGATAAATGGGATGGAAGGATAAAAGGAGTATAGAAGGTGGAGTGGATAGGGTATTGAAAGGGATGTGCAAGGGGAGAAGAAAAAGTGGGCAAGATCAACATTGACACACACCTTGAAGGGTAGTGGAATGATGGAGGAAATATGGATGGAATAGATTGAGGCTTAGATATATGAGGTAGCAAATCCATTTTGGAGGAAGGTGGAGTAGAAGGTTTTGACACCTTTTTAGGAAGATGTTGGGAAGAAGATGGAGTGGAAGCCTTTGGAAACTTGAATATCAACTTTGATTTGTTTTCAATATTCAAGTCCTTCAAAAGAGACTTGGGAATCCATATATCTTTTGGATTTTCATTAGATGCTTTGGAACACATTTCTTCAAGAAAAAATTTTAGAACCCACATTTTTTTTGGTTGAGCTCTTTGAATAGTGGACCTTTGTGGTCTCTTTTTTATTTTTTCCTTCTTGACGTTCACATGTTGATTAGAGGAGACATAGTGAACTGTTGAGGATGGATTCATGCACTTGTGTTTGATTTGATCATCCAGATTGCTTCCAAAGGACTTTGGACTTGTGGATGAATGAGGCCAATATGACTGGTTTGGATGGAAAGGTGAATGTGAAGAGTTCGAGTATGTGTATCTTTGTTGATCTTGGGGTAGGGTAGGAAGAATGTGTAATGAGCTAGTAGTGGCAATATGAGATAGAGGAACATAAGGTCCCAATATGGATGGAAGACTTGAATGTTTTAGCTTGGATGGGTAGGGACCAAGGATAGATTTAGAAGATGTGAATGGACTGTGAGTAGGGATATACACATCTTTAGAGTGAGCAATATGACCAAAGTCATCAATAGATTTATGAATAACTATTATAGGAGCAATACCTTTGACGGGAGTATTTAGAGCTTGAGCATAGTTTTGAAGTGAATGTAGCGAGGTAGAATAGGAGAGCGAGGGAACACTTTTCTCTTTAAAAGGAATTTTGGGTAACATAGGAAAAGTATCCTTCTCTTGGTCTTTTGTAATATCCTTAAGGATGGTGGAAGGAACATCTTGATCTTGCTTAGTAGAGGTGCATGACATGGGAGATGTAGGACTATGTGGCTCTTGAGATGGAGGCACAAGATCTTGGAAAACTTGAAAGGGGATGACGGAATCTTGGTCTTGATCAACATTTGTTTCTTCATCATTTAAGTGGTCCTCTTGACATGAAACCAAATCCAAGGATGAGGGAGTATCTGAATCTGTATTCGAACATATTTCTAGAGTCTCCATAATAGGATCTTGAAGGGATAATGGAGGAATAGTTAGATTGGGGATAATAGGAGGAGCAACACATGGAGGTTTTGGATCTTTGCTTTGTGTAGTATGGGAGAGGTTTGCAACTAAGTCAAGATTAGCTTGAGTTTCCTTTAAAGGTGGTCCTTGAGGGTACACATAGTCAACTAGGGGAGTAGTGAATTCTTTTGGTGAATATGTGTTGGAAAGATTTGACAATTTAGAAGGTGGATGTATGTTGGAGGAAGTAGTAGTTGCATTCAAACCATTACTAGACATGGTTTTATGAGGTTGATCCTTCTTGAGAGTAGAATCTTTAGTATATGAGAGCTTAGATTTTTGAATTATGCCATTGTCAAAGAGATCTTGGATCTTGTTTTTCAGCTCCTTACAATGGGAAGTTTTATGTAAATTATGTCTATGATAGGCACAATAGTTACTCATAAAGGAAACTCCCGCCAAAGTGAGCTTAGGTAAAGTAATGAGTTTTTCTTCGAGAAGTTCTTCCAAGGTTAATTCATAAGATTTTCCCAAAGGGGTGAAATAACGCTTTGGTTTAAGCTCCCAAGGTTTTTCTTCAAAAATATTTCTAGATTTCTTGGGTGTTTGCAGATTGTTTTGAGATGGCTTGGACTTAAGATCACAAGAATGTGATTTTTGGTTGTCATAGGAGAAAGGGAAAATTTCTCTCAAGGAGAATTTGTTCGATGATGTTTCATCTTTCTCCTTTAGTTTTTGAAGTTGAGCACTCATTAATTGGATTTGTTGCTTCATGTTTGCAATTAGAATCCCTTCTTCCTCACTAGGAATATTGGATTTAGCACATTTGTTGTTAGCCATTTTGATGTACTATGTTTCAAGTTGTGACAGCCAAGTTTTAGAACATAAGTCAAGTTGCCACAGTCATAGACAATGACAAAAAGAAAAAGCTTAGACAAGGACCACACTAGAACTTAGTCTGAATGGGACAAGATAAGAGTGTTGTATACTAAGGCATGAATAGTCTGATTTGAAGGCTAGAAAAACCAAAGATTATGACTATCATAACATAGAGTACAACAAGCACTAAAGGACAAGAGCAAGATAATTGAGAGACAAGACTAGTTAAAGTATGGATCACAAGTCATTAGCTAAGAAGGATGCCACTATTTTAGACTATTCTCAGATAGAGAAGTAGTAAACTAATGCAAGAAACAAACTTGGTACAGAGCACAAATAGCTCTAACAGACTAACTTGATAGTTCAGACTCAAGATCTCACGTGAAGATCCTTTGAAAGGCACATGAGAAAGTACACAGGGCCATGTGAAGACTCTAGATAGCATAAAGATTTCACACGAGGATGTGATGTAAGCCATGCAAAGTAGTGCAAGGTTAACTTGGATAGCATAAAGATCTCACATGGAGATGTGCAACTGTTTGCATGAGAACTTGGACAAAGCTGCGTGAAGAAGTAGTAGGACAACAAGTATTCACGCAAAAGTTTGCAAACTGTGTGCAAAAATGGAAACTAGACTGACAACTGAATTGGATTTTGAAAAGACTTTGAAAATTTCAGATAGTTTTGGACAGATTGTTGATTCGTTTTAGTAACCAGGCAGATAAACAGGCACGTAGAATAGCAAGCAGGTGATATCAAGCACGTCTGAAAATAATGAGCAAGGGCAAAAGCAACCTTGCTCATGAACAATCAAGTGACTTAGTTTGTGCTAATCCCTAAGAGAGCTAATTGCGTATGTTTTCAAAGAGTTTTGCAATCATTGCACACATTCCTAGAAAATGAAAAAGTTTGGCCTCTCTAAGGTTTTTAGTAATGGTTTGACTCTGCAACTTTTATGACTCACAGGGGTGACCTCCAATCCTGGTGCACCGAGGTTTTGACACAATCCGAGAACTTAATCTTCAAGAGTTGTTGGGGAGATCTGACAACCCACAATGAACCACACCCATGGAGATTTCTTCCACAAGGACATTTATATAGCGGTTGTCACTACCATGGCAAAAATGGCTATTACTGCTTGAGGTTTCATCAACGCAGTTTGCCCTGTAGAGGGATTGTCTGCTACGGTTAACCCTCTCTAAAAGTGACCGACTCACAATAGTGTACCACGAGGGGACTTAGCTTCTAGATCCAAGGTTTTGACACTTTTTTACTTTTAGCCCAATCAAAGCAGACAGATTAATCCAACACGCTAAACTAAGAGTATCTCTTAAAGATCTATGATATCAACTCCCAGTGATCTATCAACCTCTCTGGAGAAAGGATGCCTCAATCAACAAGTTGAAGATTCATTTATCTGCGAGATGCTCAAAGTATCCTCCCCACCTACAAAAAATCCGTCGTAGAGAGGAGTTTCATTAGGAACCCACTCTCTCAAGATCCACGAATAGTTTTCATGAGGCCTAATTACTATGTGTGTACAGATGTTAATTCCTGAAAGTAAATCTATCCAAAAGAAACCAAAGAGCACAAGGTGGTACACTTAAAGCTTTAACTAATGTGAGGTGAGTCCAAATATGTGGAACATTTAACCCCTCACACAAGCCAAAACGAGTCCACAACTCAGAAACTAGTGAGTTCTAAAAAGCACAAAAGGGTTGCCTAGTGGAACATTTAACGCTTCTGTCCTGTAGACCCCTCCCCTATTTAACGTGGTGCTGAGCTTGCAACCACAGGGTGGAACGAGGGGCCGATGGATTAGCGAGTCCAATAACCCAAGATAACTAATTAGATCTATCACAAGTAACTAAGCCTGCTAAATGGAAACTAATGGAGATCACAACCTAGTATCAAATTATGCATGTGTTGTAAAATGAGAACATGAAAGGAAATACAAACACAAGCTTAAAACAAGAGATGTTCATTTTAGCTCCAAATGAAGTGTTATTAGTAAAAAAAAATTACCTGCGTCTTTTCTTTGTTGTACCTTTCGTTTACACTTGATCGCTCACTCGCAATGAACAAAGCAAAAAACTCATGAATGCAATATATGTCAACTCATGCAAAATCAAGGTTAGATCTGAAAATCTAATTTTTAAGAGTGATGATAATCAGAAAGTAACCCAAATGAAAGCCCACATTATGCATTGATTCATTGTAAAAATGAAATGCAAACTATTCATTCAATGCCTTTTTTTTTCAATTGATTTTTGACTTAGTTATAAAGATAGGATCTACATGATATGAATTCGGATCCAAAACTCAAAATACATAAAAGTAACCCCTATAAAAAATTAGAGAGCTTTCCAAAAATGTAAATTGTTTGAAAAGATCTTTTAATTTGTGCCCTAGGGAGTTGTTTTGTCAAAACAGACCAGTTTTTGCAAATCGAATTATTGACCCATAATATGACCTCTAAAATTGAAACACAAAGAACCAACTCTATTTAAAATTCCAAGAGATTTTCGAATCTATAAATTTTTCTAAAAAATGTGCTGATTTACGCCTGAAAATGATTTTTTATGAAAAATGAAGAAAATATCATAAAAACTCGAAAAAATTTCAGAAAAGTCTAAAAATTGGACCAAAGCTTCTTGGATATATCATCGCCCTGAAAAAAAAATTTCAGATCGAAACATGCATCCCTTTGAAAGATATGAGCAAATATTTCAAATCTAGGGTTTCTTTGAGTTTGCAAACAGATCTGCACAAAAACCAGCAAGCAAAGGTGGGTTGCCCCACGGTGGGTGCCAAAAATATACCTGTGAAATGTGGACCTCTGAACCTCACAGACACTTCAACACGGTCATTGTATGCGGATTCATCCCGAAATGAACATTGGATTGTTCATCCGAAAATCAGCCCTACAAAGCGACCTGTTGCCTTCTATCTAAAGGGAATTGCTTATCAGATATCCTTAGATTTGAGGTGTTTAAGCAACCAAACCCTCTAAGAATGAAGGATTTGTAAGAAAGTATGAATAATATATATGAGAATGCAGATTAATCTAGAATGAAAGATGCAATGTAATCTAGGAACAAATAAAGTAAACTAGATTAAGCATATGCATGGTTAAACTAAAATGAGATCAAACTAAGAATGAGAATGCATGCAAGAAATGTAAGTGAGCATGAATTTCAACAGCAATCCGATAGCAAATCAATTCATTCTTTTTGAAATGAAGGGAGGAGGGTCTCTTAAATAGACTTTCTTGGAATCCATCAACGGTTGAGATTGATTTCAATCAACGATGAGGATTGAGGTCATTATTACCTCTTACGCATGTCCCTGTTTGACCTACTCGTCATAGATTCTTGGCTTTAAGTGGGTTGAGGAATCTTATGACGCGTCATAGATTCTCTTCCAAATTTAATTTAATAAAATGAGATATGCTCTCGTAATTACCTTTTTCATTTAATTAAATAATTTTATTTAATTGATAAAAGATGCTTTTCTCATTTAATTAAATAACTTCATTTAATTAATTAGGAATGATTTCCCATTTAATTAAATAACTTTATTTAATTAATTAGAAATAGCTTTCTCTATTTAATTAAATAATTTTGTTTAATTAATTAAAATAGGCACATTTATTAAATTAAATAAATTTAATTCCATAGTACATTAGCCTTAGGATATGATTTAATTTAATTAAAGTATAAATACTCAGTAATTAAATTAAATATTAATCAATAGGTTTAATGTGACTAATATGAGTCAATACTATAGGAATTAAATAAAGAGTATGATGAATGCAGATTTGGGTTTTCTGCATCTGACAATTAAGTCAAGTAGCAAGTAGCCGGATAAGGATTGCCTATTAGAATAGGTCTTAGGATTGATAAAAAATAGACTAGAATTGGTTGAAATGGCAATGAGCCAATTTTGGGGTATTACAAGAATGAGTCACATATATGCTTCCTTCTATTTGATGAACTTGCAAACTAATGAAAAGCTTGATCTCACCAAACGTAGACATATCAAAATCTTTACTCATCTAATCAGCAAATGATTTGCAAAAGAGATCATTACTACCAAATATCATATCATCCAAAAATATTTTAGTAATCAATACCCTTTTTAAACTTCACTCTTTAAGTACACGTTACTGTTCTCACTTGTTCTCACAAATCCAATATTAAAAGTATATGAATGCAACCTTTCATACCTTACTCAAGTTACTTTCTTTAGTCTATACATTGATTTGTTCAACTTTCATACTAGATGCTTTTGATTTGGCTCTACAAACCCTTCTAGTTGTTCAATGTATACCTCTTCCTTGAGTATTCATTCAAGAATGTAAACTCAACATCTATTTGATATACTTTGAATTCCTTGTAAGTTGCATATTCCAATAGAGTTTTGACTCCTCCTAATATGGCTACAAGTACAAAGGTTTCACCATAATCAATCCCCTATTCTTGGGCATAACCTTTACAAACTAATATGGCCTTATTCCTCACAACCTAATCAGTATCATTCAGTTTGTTTATGAAAATCTACTTTCTTCCAATTACATTATTGTCTATAGGTTTTTCCATCAATATCCATGTATTATTCTTCTCAATTTGATCTATTTCTTAATTCATAACTTTGATCCACTCTTCATTATCAAATGCAACTTTCATAGTTCTTGGCTCAAGCTCAACAATCAAACAAGTATTATCCTTCAACTTACTTCTAGTCATGACTATAACACTCTTATCTCGAATATTTATTTAGGTGAATGGTTCTTTCTCACATATTTTACTATTATAGGTTCAACTCTTTGATCTCCAACATTGTCATTACTTGGTTAGAGCTCAACATTTTGTTGGAAATATAAGAGGAGTAATTGAGAGGCGAGGTTTGAATCATTTGCCACTAAAATAAATAATAGACCCCTTAGATATCAGTACAAAATAAACTCTGAAAAATTGAACTCTAATTATGCTTGAAAAACACACAAAAATGTTGTAACTCAGTAAACATTGAAAATTCTTAGCAAATACTTAATATGAAAAACTTAAGATATTATATATGATTACCATTACTTTAACTTAGTTGCAAAAATATAAAAGAAATAGCATGAACACATTTGACACCAAGATTTAACATGGAAACCCAATTTGAGAAAAACTGCCAATAGCAACTAGTTACTAATTTTCACTCTTTTGAAGTGAGCCCTGTTAGGAGCTAACCATGTTAAAGGTTACAAAACAAACTGTTAGGTGTGACCTTGTTAGAGGACTTAATCACCCTTTTAGGAATGGCCTTCTTAGAGGTGTTTGGACAATTTAATAGAAATGCCACCTTGTTAGAGGATTTACAAATAGCTACTAAGCCAACTCTGTTAAGAGATTTAGATCACTACTACAATGGTTAGAGAGTAATAACCTAATTTATGATGCAACCATATTTTTGATTAAATATCTCAGTTCTAACATGTATACTTGATCATTCTTGATTGAATATATCTTTTCAGCTCAGCAAAGATATTCTGCTTATCCTTTTGATTCACTTCCTCTTAGTATCTTCAATTATCTTTCATTCATTCATGCACAATTCTATTCCTCAACTTGACCTTATACGTATATATTTCATATTGTCACATTGGCTAGAATACAAATTAGAATAATAATTATTCATCTTCTTAGTCCGCTATAACCAACAGATAAATCAACTGAACTCAATATGCCAAAACAAGAAAATCCTTCATTAGCTAACCCTACTTGATAGACACTAACTGAGAAATGATTTTCCTATGTTAACCAAGTGAACTTGGTCAATACTACATACATGCAAAGTTCCTTTGGTAATCGAGTGAGCTCAGTTAACGCTAGTTCTATCCAACATGTCCTTCATTAACTAAGTCAGCTTAGTTAACACTCAATTTTCACAAACTTTCTTTTGGCACCCGAGTGAACTCGGTATATACCATCTTCTAAACTTGGTAAACTTAGTAATGCTTGGTAGACACAAAAAAATCTCTTCAATGCCCAAGTGAGCTCGACATACACTAAATAGTAATGGTATGACTTTTTGTGTAACATCAAAGATTATACACAATTAATCAATTGTTTCAACAATCTCCCTCTTTGGCATTGATGGCAACACAACACATCATAATACAATCACATTTTGGAGCAATAATAAAGTAAGGAACATATCCTTATTTTCATTCAGATTCTTATCTATGAGAACTCCCTCTATCAGTGAGATCTCTTTCTACCTTTAGTTTGTCCCTCTATCAGAAAACTTCTTGTCTTCTACAACTTCTTCTGATAGCAAAACTTTTCTTTTGATATCAAATTAAGTTTAGTCTCCCTCTTTGACATCAAAATTTCTATGACAACAAATTTCTCCACAAAATTTCTATGAGATATAACAGAAAACATCTCCCTCTTTGACATCTTATGCCAAAGGCAATGTTCAGTGAATATTAATGTACCTCAAGTACTGATTCATCTGCAATATGCCCTTGTCAATATTGCATCAATTGAATGATCTTCAACATGCTGTAGTTGATGCATCACTAAATTTTGTTTAGTGAGCTTCAAATAGGGGAGTAACACTTAGCTTACCTCTTAGATACAAAAATGCATCCTTAGGTAATAGTTTGGTGAATATATCTACAATTTGTTCTTTTGTATTTACATATCCAATATGACTTCTTTATCTTGTACCAATTCTCTCAAGAAATGATATTTTATAGCAATGTGTTTTTTTTTTGGTATGCATCACTGGATTCTTTGATATATTAAATACATTGGTGTTATCATAATATATGACTATTGGATCCTTGATCTCTATCTTCATACTTGTCAATAGTTGTTTGAACCAAAAAATATTAGAACAATTGACTAATAATGCCACATATTCTACCTCTACTATGGACTGAGAGATACAATTCTATTTCTTGCTTGTCCAAGACACTAGCCTTTTACCAAGAAAGAATGCTCCACCACTAGTGCTTTTTTCTGTCATCAATACTTCCTTCCCAATCAACATCTATGAATACTTTTAAGTCTAAATTGCCTCCTATTTTGTACCATAAGCTATATTCTTTAGTACCTTTCATATATCTCATGATTCTCTTGATTGAAATCATGGGATTTTCTTTGGGATTTGCAAATAATCTTACCACCATACTGGCTACTAATGCAATATCAGGCCTTGTATGCACTACATACTGCAATTTTCCAATCATTGATCTATATGTGGTCTGATCTACCTCTTTGAAATCATCATTCTTGGAAATTTTATGTCAAGTAGATAGAGGAGTTCCAACTGGTCTTGAATCTTCCATTCCAAATTTCTTTAGTATTTCCTTGATATATTTATATTGAGTAATGTAGATACCATCTTTCTTCCATTGAATTTACAATCCAATAAAGAATTTTATCTCATCAAACATAGACATATCAAATTCTTTACTCATTTCTTCTAAAAATTCTTTACACAAGTCATCATTTTTTGTGAATAAAGTGTCATCCACAAATATTGCTACCAACACAATCTTCTTATTTGGTTCTTCTTTGATGTACAGGCTATTGTTATCATTTGTTCTTTGGAAACCAATATGTACCAAGTAGTTATTAAGTCTTCCATATCAAGCTCTAGGAGCTTTCTTGAGACCATATAATGCCTTGTATAATTTACAGACCATCTCTTTTTTGCTAGGATCTACAAAACCTTCTAGTTGTTGAATGTAGACTTCCGCATCAAGAATGCAGATTTTAAATCCATTTGATAAACTTTGAATCCTCTATGTGCTACATATGCTAGTAAAGTTCTAAGACCTTCAAATCTTTAAATAGGAGAAATTTTTTCACCATAATCAATTCCTTCTTCTTGAGAATATCCTTTACATACTAACCTGGCTTTATTTCCAGATACTTCTCCATCTTTATTTAGCTTGTTTCTGAATACCCACGTTGTATCGATTACATTTGTATCCTTGGGGTCTAGGAACAAGAGTCCATTTT
Organism: Cupressus sempervirens; assembly: GCA_028749045.1. Classification (NCBI taxonomy): domain Eukaryota; kingdom Viridiplantae; phylum Streptophyta; class Pinopsida; order Cupressales; family Cupressaceae; genus Cupressus; species Cupressus sempervirens. The sequence goes on from CM053786.1 coordinate 513,871,733, forward strand.
TTTTTCTTCTCTATCTATTCTATTTCTTCATTCATTGTTTCAATCCAACTTTCATTATCCAATTCAGCTTTAACATTTCTAGGTTCAAATTTAGCAAGTAAACATGTACCTTTTAATTTGTTTCTTGTCATTGTTCCATCTAATTTGTCTCCAATGATCTGATTTGGTGCATGATGTCTCCTTACATATCTTGCTAACACAAGTTCTTTGGATTTGGATTGTATTTCATTAATTTCATCATGAACTTCAATATTAGGCTTGGGTCCCACTCTCTATGACTTAGGTCCATTAGACTTGGTTTGCTCTTATAGTAGCTTGGTATCCTCTAACTACAACTTACTTTTCACTGTCTACAACTTGGTAGTTGTTGGAGATTTTGGGGACTCAAGAGATGAAGCCTCCTTTCTTTTAGATGGTTTGGTAGAGTATTAGGTTAACAATAAACAAATCTTCTATAATCCTCAAGCTCTTTGCTACTTTCTTCTTCACTCTTTTCTACAAAATCATCAATTCTCACATGTGCACTTTCCATGATTTTATGAGTAGACAATTCAAACATTTGTATGCTTTACTTCTATAGGAGTATCCTAGGAATATGCCTTCATCACATTTGATACAAAATTTACCTTTCCTAGACTCCTTCAAGATATAACATTTGCTACCAAATACTATCAAGTAACTCACATAAGATTTGTAGCCATACCATAGTTCATAGGCAATGCTATAGGCATGCTTGAGCCTATTGAATATCTATGCATGACAAGTCCTAATGATGAAAATGGGCCCAATTATGATGTTGAGGATGAACGACCCAAAATTGTCCTAAAAATGTGAAATGTTCCTAAACACTATAATGACACTAGACCTAAGGTGGTACTCTGAGTGGCTGAATCTTCCTCTTCATAGAGTGGACCTCTTAATGCCATCACTAGGGGGAAATCTAAGGCTGTCCTAAAAGTTTCTCATGATCTTAAGAATGCTTCATCTTCTAAATAGCCAACTACTTCTAAGATCTCCAACTATGACCTTTTCATTCAACTGCAATGTACATTGGCTTAAATTTCCATTTTTGAGTTATTAGAATTATCCCTTTGCCAAGGATATCCTTGAAAAATATCTATGTTCTACCAACATTCCCATGGATATTGATGAGGAATGATTCCAAGCTATGGTGAACCATATCTCTTCACCTCACTATCTCACCTTTTTTGAAGAAGATGACTGAGCTCTCAGTCATCCCTACAACCTTGCTCTTCATGTCGAATTCCAAATCTTCCATACTTGCATTCACTGAGTCTTGATAGACAATGGTATAGGGTTGAACATCATTTTATTCAATGTAATCCAATAGTTAGGCATGTATAAATTTTCCATTGACCCTAGGTGCAATATCACTATAAAAGCCTATTATAAGGTCAAAAGAACTTCCAAAGGTCTAATTGTACTTCCAATCAGAGTTGGTCTAGTTGAGAAGGATGTCATTTTCCAAGTCCTAGACATGCCACTTGCATACACTTTGTTGTTAGGATGACCATGGATTCATGACATGCAACCTGTGCCTTCTATGTGCCATCAATGCATCAAGTTCCCTTTCAATGGTATTGAGATAGTTATCCCTGGTGACAACTCAATGTCTATTAATACATTATCTACTATAGAAACACTAGTTCCACATAATCACTCTTCTCATGAGTTGACACCATCCCTCAAAAAGTGTGAACAAAAATTGAAAATGATGAGCCTCAGCATGGGAAAATACACTCTAGACTCTATTGCTACTTTACCTATTTCCCCTTAGTCTTATGGGAAACCTTCTACCAAAAAGAAGCCATTTGCTGCCACTGTGACTCTTTTTGGCACTTTCATGCAATCCTCAATTCCCCTAGAAGAAAAAAAATAAGAACAAGCAATCAAAGATTGGATCTATAGGGAAGAGGAAGATGAGGAGTCAGTCATAGTCACCACTCCCATTTATCCTAAATGCTATGGAAAACAATATAAATTTATTGCAAACATGGACTATAAAGGTCATGGGTCCTTAACTAGTAACAAAAGAGCTCTAGTTGAACCTTTAAGTCATACCCAAGGTCGTGACACTTGAGATACCATTGGCCTAGGTTTTGGGCTGGAAGATGATATACCAACATTTGATCAAAGAGCACCCATGTCTAGAAAATTAGAGGATGATGATCCTCCCTTTGTTGCTACCACTTCACAAGATGAGGACTTTATGCCTCTAACTTCTTTCCTTTGGGGAGAAGAAACACTAACTACAAATAATGATGTTGAAGCTTCCATTTCTCAACAACTAGAACAAGAGGAATCCACCCATGAAGATATGAATATAGGACATATTAGACAAAATATTGCTCATCTAATTGCTAGAGATCATAGTACAAACTCTCACAAGTATGAATGGGAAAGCCTTTCAGATGCATCTTGTGAGCTAGTAGTGATGTCATTCATGCCTATGCAACCCAACTGAATGTAGTTAAAGAGTCTAGTATAGGGTCATGCGAGTTTAGCTCACAAAATGTTTTAGTGGATCATGTTGGTCTATTCCTGATCTAGGTCTAGGTCTATTCTTGATCTAGACTTCTTTGCAATGTTCACTATAGGCTCAACTTTGCATATCACTAGAGATGACTCTTTTCATATTAACAACTTTGAAGCTTCCACACCACTCTCATTGATTGGCCAATTTAAAATCAAAGACCTAAAATACTATCTTTTCAAAATGACTATGAGATTTCTTGTTACCTAAATGCCACTAAACCCATCACTTCTTCCACCAACAAACCCATGGTTAACATGATGGAATCAGATATCAAGTACCTTAGTCATAAAATTAAAAGAAAAAATAAGTAGTTAGATGGGAAAAACTATATTGTGATGGTATCTGAACCTAAAAAAAGTAAAAACAAAGATGTATCTAATGGTGAACACCTCCTTGAGGCACTTGCAGATGAGGTACTTTGTAGTTTGCTGAGCTATTTTTAGGAAAGATCTTTAGTTCTCATTGACACTACATAGCCTATCAACTTGGGGACAAAGGATCTCCTAAAATTATCCATGTGGCTTAATCATTGTCAACTAAAGAGAAGGAGAATTTTTTCAAATTCTTTCAAGACAAGAAGATCAATTTCACATGGACGTACTTAGATATGCCAGGGCTTGACATAGATCTTATCATGCATCATTTATCTATCTCTCCTGGTGTAAAACCTATTAAAAAAAAATTGAGATAGATTCATCTACATGTAGCCCTATTAGTCAATGTAGAGTTGGAACAACTCATGAGTGCAAACTTATAAGAGCTATTGAATATGCAGAGTGGTTTTCCAATATTTTACCTGTGTCTAAACATGATAAATCCATTCAAGTTTGTACTGACTTCCAAGATTTAAAAAAAGCATGTCCCAAGGATGACTTTCCACTACCAAACATAGACATAATAATGGACATGATGGCGGGTTATGAAATGTACTCACTAATGGATGGCTTTTTCGGGTATAACCAAATTAAGATTGCTCCAATTGATCAAGAGAAGACAACTTTTACATGTGCCTAGGGCACTTTCTACTAGAATGTCATGCCTTTTGGGCTCAAAAATGCTGGTGCTACCTATCAAAGAGAAATGATCACCATCTTCCATGATACGATGCATAAAAATATGGAAGACTATGTTGATGACACACTAGATAAATCTAGAAAATGAGACACACATCTTGAAGACCTTAGTATGATATTGGACTGTGTGGAACAATTTCAACTTGGGATGAACACAAAAAGTGTGCCTTTGGTGTGTCTTTTGGAAAATTTCTAGGATACATCATATCAACAAAAGGTATCGAGGTTGATCTAAAAAAGGTCCAAGCTATCATGGAAATGCCTTCTCCAAGAAATATCTACAAACTGCAAGGATGTCTCCAATCCATTGGAAGATTCATTTCTCAATTGGCTGATAAAGTTCAATATTTTAAAAAGAATTTGCATAAAGGCTCTACTCATATGTGGAATGAAGATTGTCAACAAAGTCTAGACCAAATCAAAGGTTACTTGGATAAACCTCTAGTTTTGAAGCCACCTATTTTGGGAAAACATTTGATTTTGTACATCTCAACTATAGCCTTTTGTATAGGACCATAATTAGCACAAAGTGATGAGACTGGTAAAGAATGGGCTATATATTACATCAGTAAAACTTTAGTGGCTTATGAAATGAATTACACCAGCATTGAGAAAGCCTTCCTTGCAGTAGTCTTTGCTTCTCAAAAAATCTAACATTACATGTTGGCACATATAGCTCACCTGATTGCTAAAATTGATCCTTTGAAATATTTGTTGATCAAAGATGCACTTATCGATCATCTGGCTAAATGGATGATGATTCTTTCAAAATTTGTCATTTAGTATGTTGAACGTAAAGCCATCAAGGGGTAGGCCATAGCTAAACAATTGGCTAATTTTCCACTAGAGGATACAACACTCATGCAAATTGAGTTTCCAGATACCTCAATTATGTACATCACTAAGAGAACTTTGAAAATGTTCTCTAACAATTTTCATACATAGAATGGAGCTAGAGCCAGTGTGTTGTTTAATTCCCCTCATGGTTAAATGATCCCAAATCCTACAAACTCTTATTCCCTTGCACAAACAACATTGTGGAATATGAGGCATTAACAAATGGGATCAAAATGGCTCTTGAATGGAGAATCATTGAATTTTAGATATATGGAGATTCTCAACTTGTTATAAACCAAGTAAACAATGAATATCAAAAAAGGATGACAAGTCGATACCTTGCAAGAAGTTGATAGACAATCTAAGGAACTATTTCACTTTTGTGACATTTCAAAAAATTCCTAGAGTAGAAAACAAGGTTGCTGATGCTCTGGACACTTCATCATCTATCCTCCAACTACAAGAGTGTGAATCATGATTTGAGTTCCTAGTGGAAGAACTACATCATCCCACCTATGATTCCCTAGATAACTAGGTTATCTGCACTGTTGTAGGTCACAATTCCTCTTGCTATGTGGCTATCTTCTCTTACCTGCATGATCAGGTTATTCCTAAAACCCTCACATGCAACCAAAAATGCCAACTCCTCTGCAATGCTTCACACTACACTTTGGTCTTTGGTGACTTGTATAGGAAGAGTCTAGATGAAACATTTCTTAGGTGTTTAGAGCTAGAAGAGTTTGAAAAGGCACTCGCTAAAGTCCATGATGAAATTTGTGGGGCACATTCTAATAGCCTTGCACATACTTGAAAATCACTTGGGGCAGGTTATTATTGGCCCACCATGCAAGTTGATGCCACTCATTATGCCAAATCCTATAGAAAATGCCAACTTCATGGTAACTTAATTCATACTCCTAGATGTGAGTTAATTCCCTCTATGGCATATTGGCCATTTAAACAATTGGATTTTGACTTGGTAGGAAAAATTCATCCAATTTCATCTAGTGGTCACAAGTTCATCATCACAACAACTGAGTATTTTACCAAATGGGTTGAAGTTGTGCCACTATCTACTTTTTATACTAAACCATATCATTTGTCATTATGGTATTCCTTCCTCCATCATTATAGATAATGGAGGAAAATTCAAGAACAAGGACTTTAAACAACTATGCAAGAAATTTTGAATCAAACAACATTGGTCCTCTACTTACTACCCTTAAGGAAATGACCAAGCCAAGGCCTCCAACAAAACATTGCTAAAAATCTTATACCAAATGGTTCACAATTCTAGGAAAGATTAGCACTCAAAGATAAATCTGGCACTTTTGGCCTATAGAACTACCATTCATACTCCTACAGGGGCCACACCCTCTTCTCTAGTCTATGGCTCTAAGGTGATTCTCCCATTAGAAGTTGAGATCCCCTCCTTATGAGTATAGGAACTAGAGACTCTTGATGAACACCAAAAGATTTCTTTTGGTCACATAAGGGCTTATCAAAAACACATCTACTCAGTATAACAAGATGGTTCACCCTCGAGAGTTTTAACTAGGTGAACTTATGCTTAGAGAGAATCCAAAAAATCAACAACATTGAGAGCAGAAGGCAAATTTTGAATCTAATTTGTTAGGCCCATACATTATCACAACATTATTTGGGTCTTGTGCTTATCAACTATCTACTCCTAAAGGGGAAGAACTTGCAGAGCCTATCAATGTCCTACATTTGAAGAAATTTAATGCTTAGAGGCTCACATCTTACTATCTTGTAAATATTTATGATCATGAAAATATCCTAAAAATAAAAAAAATGTCCTAAAAAATTGATCATCTTAGTGAAATCCTAACAATAGGTGTTTTGATACACAACCAAAAGAATCAAAAATTAAAAATACAATTTTTAAAAAAAAAGTTCTATAAAAATCTATCAAGTGGTGAAAACCTAGAAACAGGTGCTACTTGAGACCCTTGCACCTATGTCTATCAATCTCAATCACCCACTTTGCAACACATTTCCTAGCTTGGCATTGTTTCTTATCCTTGTCTCAAGGGCATAGCTGATTAACCTATCAAGGTGTCCTTGTGCATTAGGGTTTCTTTGGAAACTCACAAAATAGTATTTTTTAACACTACCTCTCCTTTGACATCAAGTGTTTCTCAACACTTTTTAGATAGTTTACCTACAGTCTTAGATGTTATGATATTTCTCATTATCAGAACCAAGTCTTGAAGAAATGGCCAAGTGACTTATACACACACATTTAAACATTTAACCAACTAAGCTTTGATGAAATTTATCTACTTTGTGTGCTATCTATGATGATTTATTTTGCTATGTGTTCCCTCCATAATAGTCTTTTGAGGATATCATGGATTAGAAGATTGGGGGCATGGGGCATGTTTTCTTACTTTTTGCTTGTGGGTATACTTTTTTCATCCATAGTTTTTAAAGAATTCATGCTTGTCTATTTGACACTTTGACTTACAAATGTATCATCCTTGACTATTTTTACATGACTACACTCGAGGGTTATCCTGGTGCTTATGCCTTGATACAGGTGTAATCTTGCTAAGTCAAACTTAGGGAATCCAATCATGTAGTTGTCTTGACTTATATGTCTTTGATGCTTAGATTGGATTTCTACATTCCTATTTGATATTGATCATATTCATATCTTCATAGTTATACTAGTGACAATTACATGATCTCATGATGTCCCTAATAAATGCTCAATGATGAAATTAAAGTCTAAATGTTATGCATTTCTTGCTGGCAAACCATTTTGCATTTAAAGGTCATTTTCTAGCTTAGTCTTGCATTCCTACATATGGGGAGAGCTCCCTCTTCATCTTTTCTTAGACATTGTTGGATAACTGCTTTCATATTTTCTTTACTTTCTTCTTGATCATGTATTTTCATCTTCTTGATCTTTCGCTTCACCTTTTTTCTATCTTGTCATCACAAGGTGTTAATCTAAAATTCATATTCAATCTATCCAAGTGTTACAGGTTTCAAAAACATAAATCTATAATTATCACAAGAGCTAAACATCATACATGAGAGAGATACATGAGTAGGAAACAAAAATTGAAACATCACATGAAAACTTAAAATGTTGAAAAAATGAGACAAGTACACAAATCTGTCGATCAAATCTAGTATCTCATATTTATCAATGTGTCACAATACACATACAAATGTAAGATCCAAAATATGGATATCTATCTCAAAATACACTGAGTACACTCAAAACTATCAAAACTGCCAGCCTAGACCTAAGACTAACTCGCACCCTCTATAGCTAGTGGTGGCCCTATGGTGGAGCCTATCTCCTATCCGATAGTTGTACATCACCCTTTGATTTACCATCCCACTTTGAATAGTCAGGAAGTCACTATCCTGGTGATGCCACACCCCTATAGGTGGCATAATAATATGTAGCTCATGTGCCATGATGTGACTCCTCTTGCCTAGCAGTAACTCACTCCCTACAGAGCTCCTCTACTTGTTCTTGCTCATCCATGAGCTATTGATCTTGTACTACAATGGTGACCTAAGCTATCTATAGCTTTTCCTCTAAAGTTTAGATCCTCACATCATGGTCATCATCTCCCTTGGCATGTTGCTTTGCTTGTGCCTCTACCTGTACTGCTATCTGGCACTTCAGTAGCATCACCCCCTCCTCCTCCATATCCTTAGCGGCCTGCACTCATGTCCATCTCTGCCCAAATTAGAAACTATCCCCAACCTCCATCTGCCTCCTACCACCTCCTCTACCTCTGCCTCCATCACCTCCTCCATGTCCCCTTGTGGCAGGTAAGGCATTTGGCTCTATCAATCAAGGAAAAGGATGTCTCTACTTTTCATATAAGTAAGCTAGATCTACCCCTGTATTAGCCACATCTGGGCAATAATCCCAAGGAGTCTACATCAAGGCTATTGTCTCTTAGATAGCCATTTGATAGTCTAGCATGGGTAGCCATCCTCATGTCTCATCTATGTGGAAGCAAGAAAAAGTAGTAGTCTCCATTGAGATCTCCTATGGCTCTACAAACTAATGCCCTCGACTGATCACAAATCTCTCCACAACTTCTAAGTGCCTACCTACTAATGGTCTACTATATAACATATACTCTAGCTCCTATGTATCAGATCATCTATGACACTCACTATAGGGCCGCTATGTGAAAGCTGTTAACTCATCAAAAATCTATCTGTAATAGGTGATATACCCACTATGGGTTTGTGGGAAAAATCTTGTATATCCAAAAATGTAGGGTTGGCTTTGCTATTGTGGCTACACCCATGGTTTGATAACAATAATGTGCTCCCATGCCCAAATCTATACTAACATCACTCTGCATGCCCAGAAGTGACCCTTATGGTATAGCATCTCATGAAGCTCGTGATACATGTCTGTAAGAATAACTGGTCCCCATGCCATCCTACAAGGCTGCATAATCAAATTTTCTACCAGTCAACTGCATCCCAGTGGGAACCCCTTCTAGCTCCTATCTATCACCAATGCTTGAGTAACTAGAGAGCATTATAAACATGGTAGTGGTGTAATCACCCTCATACTCATCAATGAGTTGCTCCCAACTCAAATGACAATATAAGATGGTGACATCACAAAACATCTATTACATCACTTCCCACCCCTCTATCGGGGTCTAGTCATAATACATTTGTGACATATAACCAAACATGACATCAATATACCTTGCATCATCATCAGAACTTGAAAACATAACAGAACAATTAGTCATACAACTTACAGGATCACCATGGCAAGGCACTTGAAGGATGCGATACACATTTTCTAAGGTGATTGTGGCCTCTTCAGTCGGCAAGTGAAAGGTGTTATACTCACTATGCCACCACTTAGAAATTCATGATTCACCTATATATGGGGCATCTACATAACCCATCTCAAGCCCATGCTAGTTATGGTGGCCATCTCATCATCTATCAGATACTCTATGACCCATAACCCCACCACTTTGGGAACTCTGATATAAAGCATAGGGAATACCATTTGCAATACAAGACATGCAAACATCGATAACACATCAAAAAAATGATCAACAGGCAAAATTCAACAAGAAAATTGCTTCAAAATAGGTTGTGCGATGTTACCTACTATATGTAGGTGATATAGAATATTGATTAAATATCATGCAAAATTTTTTGATATCCCATGTGATACTTTTTTGTCGTGCAATATTTCACACTAGTCCATGCGATAAATGGGTATGTTCAATATGACATAGTTTTAACTAGTCATGCAATGCTTTTTTCAATACGAAGTCTAGTGTGAGATTTTCTAAAGTACTCATGTGATAATTTTTAAAATATCACACAATATTTTGTATTTCACCTCTAAGATGTATGAAAAAAGGTCAAAAAAACTCAAAAAGTGGTAAAAAGTTGAAAACTTACCAGTGCCCCATAGTGGGCTAGCCAGTTGTGCTGAATGCCTGCTAACACCATTTTCTCTCTCCAAATCACTCTAATCTCTCCAAATTCACAAAAGACAAAATGAATTTAAAAATGACACTTAGACCCCTTTTATAACTTTTTGACCTCATTTTGACCTAATTTTCAAGCTCCTCAAAATCTCACCAAAATTGGAACCCTACCTAATTTTGACATCTTTGATTCATTTCAGCATTGAAATTAAAATTTGAGTTCACCTTGATAGTCAAATTCACATTTTAAAATTCTACCTTCTTCTGAGCAGTTAGCTGACCTTTTCAGGTCGAATCTTCACATCTTCGTTGGGGCATCTTCATTTCTTCATGTCTTCATCATTTTTGCACTTCATATCTACTCCAATTCACCTTTTCATGTCTAAAATCAACTTTCTACTCAATTTGACCTAATTTTCATGCTTTATCCTTTGTGGTAAACTTTGGTCAAACTATGGCATTCTATCATTTCTATATGGTCACTCTTTGGTTATAATAATCTATTTGTTATCTTGGACACTGCTACATTTTGATTTTCTCATATCGAGCTCATTTCTTCATCCCTCTTACCTCATTTTAATTTTGACCTCAAAGAGGCATAAATACTCTATCATGACTTGCTACAGCTATCTATTTCTTAAAAGCATATGTTTGATCTTTTCATTTGCTCTCGATCTATCTGCTTTGCTTGATTTTAGCATTCTTGCTTGAATTCTGACATTGTCTCTTTCCTAGTGTTCAGTACTACCACTATCAAGCTATGAATTGAGGATTTGCTACCTCTTTCTATAGTTCATTCTTCAGAATTAGATATCTCTATTGATGCCTACTTGGTTTCTATTTTCTTTGATGTGGTGTGTTCCTAGATCGATCACTCATTAGTCAAAGAGGGGTAAATGTAATCACCTAAAAATGGCCATCTAGACTATTAGCCCCCTTCTCAACATTTTGGCTAATATCAATTAATTATTTACCAAAACTAAATTGCTAATAATTAATTAATTTGATTATAACATATAGTTTGACTATGCTATCTTAAGTTCATTATTTGATTAAAAGAACATGTCCCCTTCTAATTAAATAAAATCCCCCTTTCTTTTAACCCACTTAAGGTGCAAACATAAAGTCCTTTTTCTTATTTACAAATTAAAAGAAAAGGCTTTGTGACTTTTGTCTTATATGGAAAGACAACTTCTATTTTATTGGTTGACTTGCTTGTGCACATGGATCACTCCTATTGTTGAACTCCATCATTGATCTTCCATCATCTTGACCTTGATCTCTACCATTTGTATGACTTTAAAAGAGAGAGAGAGCTTTCCCCCTCGAAGGGTCCATCCACCTTTTGAATATTGTTATGCTACAAGTTTTCTAACAGGTTTCTTTAGAGCTTTGAGGAGAACCTCCATTTTCTTGTCTTCATTCTCACATTCCATCACATTCTAGCTTAATATCATCTTCCATGTTAGTTTTGTTTCTCTTTCACAATGATTTATCTCATATAGCTTAACTAGTTTGATGGTAATACTCTCATCCTTGCTTAAAATAGTTGCATTTTGTATATTTATACTAGTTTAGTTTACATTTACATTGCATTATTGAGGCATCCTTTGTAGACATTTTCACTCTTGCATCTCATCTCTAAGAGAACCTCCCATTGC